>CAJQUW010001977.1:0-26803 GCA_907163375.1 Prostheceraeus crozeri | reverse complement strand
ATATATATATTTCCATAGCTTCCTGACTTCGTTGCGGTGGTGTTGGCAGCACTCCTGATTGCTTTCAGCTAGAAATCTATCTCTTACCGGTTGAAAACAATACAAAGCACAAATGAACAATAACGAGATCGCATTCACAAAGGGCAAAGTGATGCTAGAACTAGGGTTTTCTTTGCGAGCTACAAGCTAGCGACTAAATGTCCCTTACACAAATGTGCATCGATGGCATAATGATGATTTTCGACTCTGTCGTAAAGAGGGCTCTGGCCGTCCACGCAAAACATCCAAACGTAGAGACCGCCTAATTTTGAGATTTGTTAAAGTTGATCCAAGTCTCTCGTTAACTGAGATGGCTGCACTAGACTCGTCGATTTCTAAGTCCACTATTCGTAGAAGACTTATTGAGTCGAATTTCAAGAGCTGTAAGAGGTCCTCTCAGATCGAATTATCAGATCAGCATACAAAAGACGTCTCAGATGGGCAATGAGTCATTGTCACTGGCGAAATCAATGGGATCGGGTTGTCTGGTCTGATGAGGCATCAGTCCGTCTGAAGGATAGTGATGGTCGATTGAGATTATGGATAAAATCTGATCAGGAAATTCCGATACATTTACATCGTCCCCGGGAACAAGGTGGTGCGACTCTACTGATTTGGGCTGGCATTTGGACCAATGGCCGCTCTGAACGTCACATACAGCAAGGAGCCATTAATTCTGAACGCTATGTGAATGTTTTACGAATGAACATTGGCCAAATGACAGATCAAGTTCGTGATCCATCGACTTGGTTATTTATGGATGATAATGCTACGTGTCACAGGAGTAGTAGAGTCAACTTATGCAAGTCTCAATTAGGGCTTAGGACATTATCTTGGCCAGCTCGTTCTCCTGATCTGAATCCCATAGGAAATGTATGGAGTATTCTAAAACGTAACGTTAGTCGTTCACTGCTACCTACAGATGGCGTATCACAACTTGCGTCACTGTTAAAAAGAGAGTGGAGAAAGTTAGATCAGTCAAAAATCAACGATATCATCGAATCAATGCCCAGACGAATTGGTAATGTCATTGACAATAAGGGTAGGGCCACAAAATATTAGCTTCTTAAGAACCGTTGCTGTATCATAGCTTATCAGATTATATAAGGACATTTAAATATATTAGGGACATGAAATAACATGAAAAATGCTTTCTGTATCATACTTATGTTTTATTTAGTCAAATTTAGGATGATCCACTTTTTATGAAACGGACTGTAGTTTGTACTAACATTAGTTTCTCTGATGGACGATAATTTCTAGGCATTATAGATTTTTGATAATCTGTAAAATTCTCTTCATTAGGTTTAATGTTTTCAGGACAGAAAATATAATATATTGTGTCATCTTTTAGTTCATCAGGATATTCTAAATCAACTTCATGTACATATGCATCTTTATTTTCTCCTTCATGAGTACGTTCGTATATACAACTTTCATCCCATTCTATTTCTCCTGTTGGTAATTCTTGTATCATACAAGAGGCATATAAGCTACTTAAATCAAAATATAGCAAATAGTTTTCCTTCACTATTTCTTCATCTATTTTATTTTCATCAATAGATATAAGTCCTTCTCTTTCTTGTTTAATTATCTTCAATAATTCTTCTTTCTGTTCCACTGTACCTTTTTTATATATTCATATTCATATGGGTTAATTTTTTTATTAAAACATTTAACAAGTCTATTTCCTAAGACAGATGAAACACCACCTCTTATTCCAGATTCAAAGAATAATAGTCTATCACAAGTATTTTCTTGACAATGTTTAAGACGTACATGTACGTTAGTGTGTTTTAATTCTGCAAGCCATGCTAATACCTAGAGTACTGTATTTATAACATGGATCTATTCCAGAATATTCTAGGCACATGTCACGAAAGCTCTCAAAAGGATCAGCAAGTATTAATACATCTATATGAAGATATTTCATTGTATAATAATACAGTGTTCTACAATTTAATTCTTTCCAATTCTTTTTAGCTTGCTCATAATCTTCTATTGATAACTCAGATTGTTTGAGTGTTGTGCTAAATTTTTTGCGTGAAGGAGGTTGTTGATCCTGTATGATTTCATTCACTCTATTAATATCACCAGCTGTATATTCATATGGTATATTCCTTTTAGAGGTTTTAAATTATATTTACTCAATATTTTGCATTGATCAGGTTATAATGTTTTTCCCATTGCCTCTAATGAATATGGACAGAAAAATCTCATTGCATCTAATATTCTAATGTAACCAGTTTGTATTGAAAAATAGTATTCCTCTGTTTTACATAGAATATTTGTTCTTTGTTGTTTTCATATTTTAGATGAGAATAACTCTTTTTTTATTAAATGAAAATCATACTTTGAACCATTGTAGAAATATAGAGGAACAGATAAAAAATTAAAACGTTATACGCTAACCAATATGTCAAATACATAGGGTTAATTACTTTAAACTCTATCAAGTACTCTACCCTCTAACCAATTCATATTATTGT
This sequence comes from Prostheceraeus crozeri, assembly GCA_907163375.1. Classification (NCBI taxonomy): domain Eukaryota; kingdom Metazoa; phylum Platyhelminthes; order Polycladida; family Euryleptidae; genus Prostheceraeus; species Prostheceraeus crozeri. The sequence continues at coordinate 24,275 of CAJQUW010001977.1, read as the reverse complement.
TTAAACAGGGGGAAACTACTGCTACTGAAAATACGCTACGGAATACCAATTAATAATTCATGCATCGAGAAGTACAAAAAGAGAATTTAGCAAGCTTACTCAGCGAGTGAATTCTGTCCAACTGAGTTTATCAGAATTGTCGCTTCAATTTATCCTAGCACTTAGCGGCATTAACTATCCTAACGCTCGTGCACCTGGTTCTCCTTACCAATAGATAAAGACGATCAGGTCTGCTATCCATCATACTCATACTGTATCAACATGTCAAAATCATTAGTGATGCCAGACGTAACCCATCAAATTAATCCCGAATGAAATGAAGTTGTGAAATGAAGATTTGATGAAAAGATAAGTGAGAAATTTAATCCTTAAGAGGACTGATCAAAGGTTCCCTACAGGTGAATGGAATAGTGTCAAAATAACAGATTCTTATTCAGGAAATAAAAGCAAAGAACTATAATCAAGATTGGAACTTAAATAGTAACCCTCCCGATTAGCCAAAATCTATGGCACTCCTATAGGAAACGTCCTACGGAATTATTGTAATTTTCCTATAGCGGGTAGTGCTATTGCTATGGAACTCTATTCTATGGCACAGTTGGAATGTTTTGTCCCATTGAATTTTGAGGAACTTTGATCCTATTGCCTGTGGGACTAATTTGTCCCATAGACTTGTAGGAAATCCTGTCCTATCGAATTTCGGAAAATCCTGTTCTATCGAACTTCTGTCCCATAGAATTTTGGGAAATTCAGTTTTCATGGCAGCTCCTAATGCTACAGCGTGTCTAAACCTTTCCGCGACATACTGACGCTTTATGTGATCATGATTGTAAAGAATAATCAGTTTAGTTTAGCAATTGTGATAATGTCAATTTAAAGACAACATGCATGAGGTATTTGCACTTTTCACTTTCGATCCCCTTGACATGTCGGTGAAAGTCCGACCCATATTTCAAAAAAAAATAGTTTGAGAATGAAACACACTATGGAGCATTATTTTTTAGCTAATTTCATGATCATTCACAAAACGCCATTAAATTCAAAAAACATCCAATGATTTTTAATATCTTCTCTTCTTAGCCGTTTGAACACTTGCTTCGATGAAAAGTTTCTCAGAAATCATTCACCATATTTCTTTCTCTTCCATTGGGAAATGTAGTAGAAGTTGATTTGCAACAAACAGGAAATACATTATAAATATGCGATAAATGATAAGTTGATGATGGAACATAGACGTTCTGCATATAGGCAGATGAACTTCATTTAAATGAAAAATAATGCAAAATATTGCAGTTGAAGAGTATTTGATAATTGCTATGTTTCTTGTATTGGAGATTTATATTATTAATATAGGATTATAACATAATAATGCAAATGTGCCCCGCTGTGATCTTGCAGATGAAAAATATCGCCAGAAGTTTCATTTTACTTGTTTATTGTCACAACTGCGTTTCGTCTGCTCTCAGTAGTTGTGACACGCAGAATGAATCAAACTGATTGAAACATGATTCCTGCTAGAATATCGATCAGACAATGGTCCTTTCTTTTTATTCAAGTTGTCGATGCACTTCTTTTCCTATTAGTAATTTTTCTGCATATGTACTTTTTAGCTACTACTTATTCATTTCGTGATTGCTTGTCCAGTGACTGTCCATTGCTTGATCGATGCTCTAGCAGGAATCATGTTTCAATTAGTTTGATTCAGTCTGCGTGTCACACCTAGTGAGAGCAGACAAATAAACTTTTGACAATAAGTAAGTAAAATGAAACTTTATGGAACATTAGACTATATTGGTTTCCATGCATGCAAGCATGCATGCGTATATTCAAGGTGTAAGTATGTAAAGTTATTGTCTTTTCTAACTTTTTGTAAGCATCTTGCGATACTGGTAGAATTTTAGATTTAAAAGCACTGCTATCATTAGAGATAAGATTTATGCTCCTGAGCTTTCACCTACTAAAACCTCATCAGATAAAAAGGAAAGAGGTTAAACTTATTAGGGTGATTATCATGTTTGTATTAAAATTCAAGTGTGAATTTTAATTTTAATAAATAATTAAAATAATTTCAAATATTATGGACCATGGATTCAAGCTTCATAGATAATTAAAATACTGTGGTGGCGATGATATTAGATTTCTGTCATTACATTTGGTCCATGCATGCTTATTTAGAGAGGAACTCATCATCCTTATGAATAGATTCTCTTCTTTGTTTCTTTGAAAAGTCGGTCACCTCACTTTGATGGGAATTGTAGCATGGGAATAACAACGAAAGGGTAATCATGGTTAGTACATATTTAATCTCAATAATACATTAATGGATCACGCATCCTTAATTACATACATGCATAAAGACAAATATATGAAGCATCACTTATTTGCTGGCGATCGACACACACTCTCAATTGTAGAGTCTCTCGTTTTAACGATCTATTTCTTCACTTATTCAATTAATCAATTAATAAGATTTGATGATGTAAAACCGAAATATAATTATAAGTACAAAGTGGAACAGAAGTATCTGTCGAATGTGCTAACTTATAAGCCAAGATAATCTCGTAGTATTCACTGCTTTGATGTGTTTTATATCATTATTCATCATGCGCTATTCCCACAATGACCTCCACAGTGGGAAATTTTTAACATCTATTTCAAGATCGCATCCCGATTCCCGACAATGCTGTTAATTTCAATTCCGGTCTCACCAATATAAATAAATACCAATTTTGTAATCTCGTTCGCGGTGCTTGAATGTTTTATCATGAATGTCAATCCCTCCCTATGTCGGCGCGCTCTGTTCTTATCTTACCTGTTAACTTCTTCATTTTTATCTTTCAGTGACACGTGTAAATGCCTGCTCAATTTGATTCATTTCATGATTATAAAAATCTGAAGGAAGGTGGAAAGCTCGATTAGCTTTCTCTCATTACTAGTGTCACTTTTACTATATTCGAAAAATGAATACTTTCTCGTAATTATTTCCTTCCTCTTAAGAGAATTTCAAATATAATATTTATCTTCTTTATCATTTAAAAGTTCTTTGATGCAAAGCGACATTTTCCTATCACACACGGAAAGGGGCGGTCACAGAAAATTCCAGTGGGGGGGATTAAATTTAATTGTTCCAATCCTCAAACAGAATAAAATGTGAAATAATCAGCAAATGTCATAAGTTATATTGAATTGCCTGTTTTAAATGATATTTGCATGTTTATGTTCATTTAAATGAGATGCCATCATTTGAATTATCAGAGAGTTAGGAAAACGAAATCCGTTAATTAAGCACGATAGAATATGTGTTAGGTGATCCATCGGCACAACATTTAAGAAATATTGAGAACGAATCGAATGACAGATACATGTTATAGTCGTTCCAATTGGCAAACCACCACACATGTGGGTGGAAGGTCCGTGGGTCGAACGGATTTGAAAGCACTTGGTCAACTTTCTTGCATCACAGAGCTGATGGGCAGAACATCTGTTAATTCAAGTGCATCATGTAGGATACGCAATGTCACAGCGGGTCATCAACATCTGAGCTGCCTAGGATAAACAAACCCATTGCGGAGGCCGCTACATTCCTTGGTTTTACATGTCTCTAAGTTGATAAGCTCTAAATCAGTGATATAAGCGGAAATGATGTAACGAGATAGAGTTCGTTTCGCCGTCCGACTTTTGTACTATTTCAGTGCAGATACATTGCCAAATTATTGCTTGGAAGCTAAAATGTAGAATTTGCTGATGTTAAATTGATAAATTGAATGTTCATATTTTATATCACAATACTTTGGGCTGGTGGGGGATGCATCCCGGCCCCCCCTTCTGACCACCACTGCACACGTAAAACGCTGCTTGATAGTGATCTATTTCCTATCAGAACAACTAAATGTCGGAACTTACACTCCTTCATTTAAAGCAGCCGTCTTGAAATGTATTAATAGATGAAAAGTATTAATTTAATAATTGCAGGATCACAGAACTGAATCCTAGTCCTGATCTTATTAGTGATATTCATGTTGAAAGATATCTTTCATCAGACTGCTGGAGCAGGATATTAAATATGAAAGTCCGCAAAATCTGAACCATCCAGAAAAGTGCATGAAAATATGAAATTCTTTCAAAATTATGTCTGAAAGCAACTAAATGAAATTAAATAATTTTGGGTCCCAAAGTCCTAGGAGACTTCAAGCCATGTGATGCTGACTTCGCAACTCTCCCCAACTCCCAGTCAAAATATTGCGTAACACATACTCGTATAAAATTAGTTCAAGCCCTTCACAATTGATCTGACAATTGACTACAGGTTTTAATTTTCGAACTAAAATGGATCCATTTGTCTTCAGTTTTGATAATATTTTTTACAGAGGTCAATATTTTGATAAAGAACATTTTTTTAAACGTGGAGTTATTCATATCGATATGCGATTGATATAGATGTGAATCATTGCTTAATCTCAATGTTTTTAACAAATAGGTACACAGGACTGATTTTTAACACATAATTTCCATGCTTGCAAATATCATTTCCTCTTCGTTTTTTCCTTCTTCACTTCTATGAAGAAAAATGTGATTTTTTTCAAAACTTGGATTGGCAGTATAAAGCGGCCTCGTTCACATCAGAACAAAGAAATTGAAACACTTCTCAATTAGCTATCTACAAGCACCAAACATGTCAAGCAACAAATTTGATCTAAAAACATTAGCCATGGCAAAAACGAGCCAAACTAAATATAACACAAAGATTAGTATCTTGATTTGAAATTTAAAGCCTGCAGTCAATACCTGAGTCGAAAGGCAAAGCCTTAGACACTAATCACCATATCTTTTGCATCTAGATCTTGAAATGATTGACTGATCTTTATGAAATGAAATTAGCTCTTGAGAATAAATCAAAATACAAACACACTTTTGAATAATTCTTTTACTATTTCCAATACTCATTAAAAGTAAATTCTCAGAAAAATACATTGATTTAGCACATTGGATTTGCAGATACGCACCCGCATTGACAACTCTATCACCGGTGCTTAAAAAAAATTTGTTACTTTTATATGAAAGAAAGACATGTCTGATCTTTAATCATGCTATTAAAAAATGATTGTTGAAATTAGTCGATCTGAGATAAATACATGTACGAATTAATGTTGTAACAGAGAAATATGACTATAACACACTATCTATCGCAAAATGTTATGACTGAACTGGAATAATGACAACAATAATAATCTACCTAAAGTTGGGAGGTAGAATAATTAAATATTGAGTTGCATCCTCAGTTGAAAATAATTGAAACATCTGAATAGCTGCTATTTCATCCAAAATCAGGAATCATCAGCAGGCCTAGTTCACATCTCTCAAGATCGACACAACTCCCTATTTAAGGTTGCAGCCATGCCTGGGTAAATTTGGGATTTGCAATTAGCCAGTTAGTGAAATTTCGATTCATTAAATATCACTTTAAACACACTGCTGGCAAATCGCCTAAGTAAGTGCGCCTGCAATAATTAATAATAACTTCTTTTTGCATACACAATGTAAATAGAATAATTAAATAGACCTATTTGATTTTTAATATTGAAAACAATGTTTTCTTATTCCATGTGCATTGTGTTTGCAAAAAGCAGTTTTCATATTAAATTTTTATTTTTTTAAATATTAAATTTTATATTATCATATTAATTATTGCAGGTGCAGTAACTTAGGCAATTTGCAAGCAGCAGTGTGTTTAAAGTAATATTTTATGAATGCCCGTCGAAATTTCACTAACTTGCTATTTGGAAATCTTAGAATCTTTAGAATCTTTAGAATTAATGGTGGAGTCAATCTGATAGAATACATATCAAAGGTTTTGAAAGTGAAATTAAATGACGATTTTCTAAATGATAGCTAAAAGACCAAAAATAATTGAACTATAATTCTTTCAGATAGTAGTGTGTAAATTGTTAGAACACCGAGGACTTGATAACTTACTTCATGATTCGAGGATTTCACCAAACGTGGATTTCTCAGAAGACGCAGCAGACTTGTTGAAAGAACCCGATCAACCCTAACTGAAATTTAAAAACATAATCAAAATTGTTTACTTAAAAACTTTGCGTATAGCATTGAATGATATTTGCACAGCTGTTTGAAGTAACTGCTAGACCCCTAGATAACTTACGATGATATGCTTTGGCCAGTGAGAAAGCTATGAAACAAGCGGAATCAAAAGATATACCCGGAATCTAAAATAAGAGAAATTCTGTTATAATTTCGATGTAACTAACTGCTGCATCATTTAAGTGATTACAGCGTATCTTCAAGACTTATAGCATAAATGTATGCGTAGGACTTCGCTTAGAAAGTTCTACGATTTTTCAATTAATATCCTGAATAATTAAATCTAAATAAAATATTCAAATTTGCAATAATTTTTGTGCTGTGATAGCACACATCGCATAGCACTTGAACTGGCTACTTTACACATACGACAATAGAACGAGGAATAGATAAGACTGTCTACATAAATCTTATAATACAGTAGTTCTAGTTCCTACCTCAAAAAATCTAAATAATTGCATAATTCAATAAAACAGTGCGTGAATGAATTGCTGGAACAATGAGGACTTGATGATTTGACTGATGGACTATACAAATGATAAATTCGTTTCAATTGAACTTACTCCATTGGTGTGATGGTTGAGACAAACCGGATAAGATGATTAATTCAACAAACGACGGATTTTCATAAAAATACGAGACACTGAGACACGACCAAAGGATGTGATTAACAATGACTGTTGCACATGCCAAAAGCATCTGAAATTATACTGAGAATGCAAATGCTGCAATATCATTGGACAAAGTCAGATTACGGAGTCAAAACTGTCGCTGCGCGTTTGCTTCTTTTGGATAGCTTCTATGGCACTCATATTTTCCCACTTCCAGTGCAATTGGATCCAGTAGAGTTCGATTGAACGTTAAGGTGTGCTATGGCACTCCCATTGCGTGTCATAGAATACCATAGAGTGCCATTGAATTTGGTTAATCGGGAAAAAAGACCCTTTTTTCTGCTCCGGACCTCATGATCAATAAATAATTATGATTATACTTAGCAAATCGAATAGGAAAGGAATTTACCAATCTTGATACTTAAATATAACACTAACTTCATCGTGACTATCTCGTCACTATTATTAGATATTGAAACATCAAATGATGAATGATTATACATTTGCAGATCCTCCCCTTCCAGTGTGACTCATTATTTTATTTAATCTCAGCTAGCATTTCATTGTCTCATCTCGAAATTGTAAATAGATATCATCACAAATTGTCATGTGCATCACAATCTGTATTCATCCATAATTTGTAATCATCATAATAATCAACGTGTTTTCATTTTTGAAAAATAAACAGTTCTGACTCCTGACTTCTTATTTCAATTGTTCACGCGCTCCATCATTATCTTCACAGGTTTTCTCAAAATCTCAATGAAAACGTAGATTTTCAGAAAATCAGAACTTTTGTTTTAATACAACCAACAACTTGTTTATATTTTCATTAGATAACATTTTTCTCAACTATTCTTTGTCAGTTTCATTAATCTATTAGTTAAAAACTATTTGAATGCAGCCTTATTTGCACACGAGCACGTTTTGAACAGTTAAAGATGTGGGGCACATTGAGCCGCCCAAGATGGGACACTTTGAACATGATTCATAGCGCTGATTCACATCAGAATGGTGATCAGTGATCAGATGTCAATGAAAATGATGTGGCTTTGAAATATTGAATACACTGGAACCTCCCCTGCTGCTGATAACAAATTGAATTGTTCATGTTTCTTGTTTTGGTATTTGGTGATTTCTCAGCTATTTTTAGGCCTACTCGTGTCTTACATGTAATGCGCAATGCATACAGGCATGCTTTAATTAATGATCACGATAATAAATGCAATATTGTGCATCATTACATCAGCACTAATGCTCGTACGAATGCTCCTCTATCATGAGGAATGTTATTAATCTGACAGAAGTTAAATGAATTGGACACTATTATATCTGATAAATTGATAAGCAATGAAATCGAATGTGCATGAGGCACGGGATCCTCTATGTTCAAGAAATGAACCTTATTCAGTAGAATTATCATTATTCGAAGGTCAACGACATGACTAACCATTGAAGATGAGATCACAAAATCGCCAGCAGAATGCTGGAATATCGTGCTACCCCGGATCACTTGCAATAGATGATGAAGATCAAATTGATTTTTATCCCATCTTGGAATCCTGCATTTCATTTTGTGCTCATATCCTACTTTGTACTTTGATAAGAGCTGTGACAACCAAAATAGAAGTGAATATTCAACAGTCTGAACGCAGCATAAGATCCAAAGTGATTCGGTTTTCAATCTGAAATGATCCAAGAAGGAATCATTCTCTCTTCATCCATGGTTTCTTCACATCTCGTCTGAACATTTTCTTCCACGTGAATCTTCTTAACCCTAGAGCATCATTTTTCTCCTCATGGCAGCGTTGGCACTACACAAACGGATTTCTCCAATCTTCATGACTTTTTGTATTTTTGTAAGTCTAACTAAAGCCTACTTGACTTTGAAGGATTCTTTTTTCTTTGTGGAAATGAAGGACATGGAGAACGACGATATCGAACTCTCTCAAATCAATGAAGGCAAGACAGAACGGTTTTCCAATACAACATTTACTTGTGGATTATCCAAGTCTGAAAAATATTGAATGAAAATTCCTGTAATCACCTATAACACTGCATAACAGTAAGTGGCATGTCTAGGTCTACATGTGTGATTGCAAAGTGGTTTTCCAGCAGAAATTGCATGGTTTCTATCGATGACAAATATTCGCAAAAAGTGATTAATATATTCATATGTGGACAGTTTCAGTCGACTTTACTTTTCCAGTCAATTGGCCGCCAGTGTCGAGTGTGGACATTCTCAACAAAGAGCATTCATTGCATCAAGAGGCTAAACATTTCAAGCTGTTTAAATTTCTATAAATGTACTTCCGTTCCGTAGTCTCCTTGGGCATCATAGGAAGCAGCTAGGGGCCTTAAACTTAATTTTATTGAACGGAAAATGTTAATGAATACATTAAAAAGGGGCGGTACGTGCTCTACGCTCCAATTACAATAATTTGTTTTTGATATTTGAACAACTGCAGTTTCTGTATTCTCTATTAAAGGGGAAATGTCGCACTTTTACAAAGTAGTCTCAATCTTAACGTCATGTTTGATGGAGTTCAAAAACGATTGTCGTGCCACGCAGGCGCATTCGGATTGCCAGTAAACAGGGAATTTCCATAAGTGCGCGCGCGTCCAATCACAAGACAGTAATACGATGACGTCGGAAACCACTAGTCGGCTGCCGTGAACACAGAGTTCTGTGGCCATGAACAATGAATGACAATGAACCACGTGACAATGAACATAGTGAGAAGCGGTAGGAAGCTTGTATCACTATTTTAGAAACAACCATCGATCCTTTCGAGTCAGCACCGCTCATCATTCTCACGTCAACATGCCCCAATGCTGTGTATTTGGATGCTCCCACAAGACTTGCTAAGACAAAACTTTCGAAGGCAGGAGAATATCTTATCATAAATTTCCACTGAAGCCTGCTCTTCGACTGGCATGGATTTTACGATTGAGTCGGAAAAATTGGACACCGTCTGGCAATGCTGTTGTTTGCTCCATCCACTTCGTTGAAGATGATTTTGAAGAAGATATAAGAGCGAGAATTATGGGCGTTGAATCAAAGGGTAGAATACTCAAGCCGGAAGCCACTCCGTCCCTCCATCTTAGAGGGAAAAAGCGTGATCATTCGCCGCTGTCATCAACTCCCAGGCATTCTGCTTATCTTGCAAAGAAGGAGAGATTGGAAGACGAGGACTACGTTCAAAAGCTTCTTTTCTCATCCAACGACGAAGATCTCTCCAGTGTTTCTGCAGTAAATCTTAATGCAACGACTGATGTGATGATCCAGTACGAGACTTTAACACATGATAGGAGGATTCAAGTACATCCTACCACTTCACATGTAATGGCTCAGACGACATTACTATTGCTGAGAACGGTGTCCCCTAGTGATCATTTTCTATGGAAATCCCATAAAATTTCGCAGTAGAATTATCGCGCATTGTCTACTGCAAAAAGCAGTAATTTTCTACTGCCAAAAAGACCTACAGACATCAATCGTCTACTGCCAAAAAGGCCTACAGACATCAATTTATAAACGCATTCAGACAAGCAACAATTTTCACGATATTTTGCGATTAATTAGGAATAATATAAATGCCGATCGAACCTCAAGCAAGCGTAATTTTAAGTCCTGTGGATACATTAAATCATCCACCAGGATTCAAAACTACCGAATTTGAGGTATTGAACAGTACCTAAAAATAATAATAAAACTCACATTATATTTTCCATTTTCTCCAATCCTCCTTCAGAGATTCAACTTGTATTATTCGATTATTTGTTCGACTGTAGCGGTGTGTGGATCGAATATTTGATTACAATATAATTTCACTTCAAATGACTTTTCAGCAATATAATCAATCACTTGTTTAATGGTTTTCAGCGAAAGTGAAAAGATATTAGGTAGTTGAGTCAGAATGATGCGAATCAAAACGTGTAGATGAAGATGATGTTGAAGGTTAGGAACAGGAGGTAGTTCAATTTTCCTGGCATTGTGCTAAAAACAAGCTGGTCTCTCGTTTGTATTTGCCTTTTATTTGAGGTTATGTGCAAGATAAAAATCCAGCAAGGTAAAACCACAGCGCTTCGTGTCAGGTGGGACCGTGCGGTAAACATTCGCACTGCAAGGTCCCACCCCTTGATGTGTCTGTGACACGAAGCGCTGTGGTTTTACCTTATTGATTTTCTATCTTGTGCATAACCTCAAAGGCAAATACAAAGGAGTGACCCGCTTGGTTTTAGTACAATGTCAGGAAAAGAGAAGATCGGGAATTATTTCCAGAATGAAAAGATGCGTCGGCGTAATCCTGAAAATGGTTGTGAAAGTCGAATTGTACGACAGAATCCTCTGAATGTTCAAAGCACAAATAACTGACTTGAGGCGTAGTTAAAAGCTTTGTAAATCCACAAGTATAAGACAGTAGAACGACTTGTATTGACGCTGCTGGGATGACTGAAACACGCACGATGCACTGAGAGGAATGACTCTGCAATTGATGACGCCTGGTTGATATAGCATACACAGTCTCCGCTCGCATCCTCTTTGTCGTGTGACTCATGGACCGAAGGTCGTTATGAGGGCATTCATTAGTCATTAACAGGCAGGCGATCGACGAGTTGTTTATTCTACAGTAGGGAGAGAGATGTGTGCAGAGAAAAATTGTGACGGATATCGGTACATACATTACGTCCTTTAGTCATCACAGTCTTGCAAATAGGGAAACAACTGATCCGCATATTGTGACCTTGAATATTCCAGCTAAGATACATTCAAAATCAGAAAATCAGCTTTCAAATGGAGAAAAGAAAATAAAAGAAGTTGAATGGAGATAAGGAGAGAGAGAGAGAGAGAGAGAGAGAGTGTGTGTGTGTGAGAGAGAGAGAGAGAGAGAGAAAAAGAGGAAGCTTGTTCCCCTGTGCTTCGCGCACTATGGCCCCGATCAAAAACAAACAGTTCTAGGAGACTCCGGAGTTTCCGGAGAGAGAAAGAGAGATAAGAAGAGACTAGAAGGACTTAGTTCTGTGCCTCGTGCATTGTGACACTCCATCAAAAGCGAATCATTTAGAGGAGACAAAGTAGCAAGAGAAGGGACGCATGTATAAAACGAAATGTTCTTTTTACAGGTGTAAAGCAAGTAATAAATGAATATAATACATGCACATTTACATATCACATTCATTTATTCATGTTAATATTTAATATAATAAGTATTAAATGTGATGTAGACATAATATCAATATATCAAATATATAAACATAACAATATATTTGATAAGATAGAATTTTGTAATTGCGTATAAAATTGTATTACATGTATATATTCCTATGAATACATTAGATGGTAATAATACGAGATTTATATACAAATATCTTTCTTTTGTATATTACAGTAAAAGAATTGCTGTATTATACAAAAATGCTTGAGTTCAACGTTCTTGTAGAGGTTATGTCTGTCGTCGATAAATGTTTAGAGACACGTGTCTCCAGCAAACATTTACAGATATATTTGCCTGCTAAACATTATATGGATGCCATGAATGCCAGTAAGAATTCTCTAGAATTGCAGTAGGCTCATACAAATGTCTCTAAAAACCATAAAATGCTTACTGCCAAATCAAATATCTGTAGCGATTTTGAAAGGCAGTAGAAAATCGTAAAATCTCTAGAAAATGATCACTCGGGTCTACCCAGACTGACCTCTTTACCTCTCCCGACTGTGACTGTATTCAAATTGAAAGTGATGTAGAATCTTTGAATAAAGGTCAGACAGACAGATCCGATTCCGATGTCAGCGACGATGATTATTTTCCATCTTCTGATTGTGACTCCTCGTTTGACTCTGATTCAGATGTGGATATTAACTTTGAAGATCAACCAGAATCACACCAGCCGCCGAAAGAATCGTCCTTTAAAGTGGTATTGTGCTTCGTCGAATATTTACTTCCATTATTGAAATTCTGTCCCGATTGCGGTGCTCCTGTTGATTCGAAACATCTCCGATTCGATGGTGGGATGTTATGTATAAAATTGGTTTGTCTCAAAGGCTGTGATTACTTGTGGACTTCACAGCCAACTCTCAGTGGACAACGATCACGCAGCGGAAGTGGAGATTTCCAACTCGCAGTTTCAGTGATATTGTGTGGGGGAACTTATGCCCTTTTAAAAGCAGTCTCAGACACAATGAGTTTAGGAATTATTTCTTCATCTGTTTACTATCGCCTTCAGTCGAAGTATGTCGCACCTGTTATCTTCAGTGCTTGGTCGGCGCAACAATCTGTGTTGTTTGATGAACTTAAAAATAAGACATCCGTTCGTTTAGCCGGCGATTCTCGTTGCGACTCACCTGGATATAGTGCGAAATACTCTACATACACGTTTCTGGATTGTGATACAGGTCGAGTTATATGTGGAAGAACCGTTCAACTTGGACAAGAAACTTCTTCGAGTGTTAGAATGGAAAAAGTCGGCTTCAAGTCGTGTCTGGACTACTTATTAAACTGTAATGCTAAAGTGGATGTCATCACAACTGACCGAAGTCCTTCGATTATCGGTGCAATGAATTCTGAATACCCTGACATTGTCCACCAATATGATATTTGGCATATTGCTAAGTCATTAAAGAAAAAGTCGCTGGCTGCTGGAAAGAAGAAGCCCAATTCTGTTTTGAATGAATGGATACGCAGTATCATCAATCACCTTTATTATTGCGTACAACATTGTAATTCAGATCACGATCTGCTACGAGAGTTGTGGCTCTCTGAGCTGCAACACATCCGTGGAATTCACCAATGGGAAGAAAGTGCACGATTTCGTCGAGTATTGATTTGTGCTCATGACATTGATATGGACGAAAATTTAGCGAAGGACGAATTAAAGAAGTCTTATCTTCTATCGAACTCGGAAGCACTCAAAATTCTAGAGAGCATCGTCGCTGCCCCAAAGTTCATGTCTGCTTTACAACATTGTACATTAGCTCTCTCCACTGCTTCGCTCGAAAATTTACATAGCATCATGCTCAAATATGTCCCTAAAAGACTGCATTTCCGATCAGTTGCAATGAATATGCGAATATGTCTGACCTACCTTGACCACAATGCCAATGTTCAGAGAGAAGCAAAACGAAACTGTTTCAAATTTCAGTTTTCAAAAGTGAGTGGTCAATGGGTTGCTCGATGTGTTTATCGCCGCAAAGGTTATCAGTGGAGAACTGATTTGCTTACTGAGATAATCCACTTTCGCAAATCTGGTCTTCTCCCACTGGACAGTGAGCCTCCATTCTCGAATTTGCCTGTTCCACAAAATATTGCTCCTTTACCCATGCCGTCAAAAGAAGAGCTTTGTTCTTCTCATCAGCAGAACAGTCGGCATATTTCTTGAGTCATATTGTGGGTCACTTTTTATATTGTCTTGTTATCTAATCAACCAAAATTTACAGTAAATTTACTATCAATTTACATGGCAATCAACGTTTTGGTAATAAATCACCGGTATATTTAGTTTTAATTTTGAAATGATTTTATGAAGTTCAATAAATAAGACAATGGACCCCTATCATTTAATGTCACTTATTATAGACATACGGTACCACACATCAATTAAGTTTACTTATATTAAGCCTTTTTAGCGTATACATGGAGGATTTTTGTATTAATTAGCCTGACATGGTATTAACTTAAACTGCTTTAAATGAATTTTGATGAAACTGAGTATCAAGGCATTATGAAATTTAAAATTCAACATCTTAGGTTAAACACAGTTGGCCCATATTTGAAATTAAGAATATGTATAGGCCTAGCTACACTATCATAAAGTAAAATCAATTAAGGATAGTCTCAATTTCAGAAAAATATTGCATTACCCATAGTTATGCGGTACTCTTTTATGTAGAGATTTTTCATATCTTATATACTAGCGATAGGCCTACACTTAGGTCTACACTAGAAGCGGTGATAAGTCCAGTAGCCTACTTATGTCTAAATTAGTAAAATTCGTTTATTGATTACTAGCTAGCGCACACTATAAAAATAATAGTACTGGTAGTCTCTGAGTGATCGATCTCTTTCACCGGTAGGCTCAACATTAATTGCAATCGCTCTCATCGTATTGGTAGCTACGAACACTGGGCATGTATTGCACCTGTATAGTGATCATGAAAACAAATTTCTTGCTTATACTGAAAAGCTTTATTCGATAAAAATATCATCATTCACACCAACTTTGAAATCCGAATATATACCGTCATCCGAGGGAAATTTGAATCGAATTGCGTTGTAAACGCAAGAAGGCAGTACTTTCCTCACTGATTGTCCTATAGGACCATCATATATCCAAAATATAAACTGTCCATACGCTGTCCATCGGCATGCTTTGTTATTGAAAACATCTGTATGTTGTTTTCTCCTCTTCTTACGTATAGTCAGTATTCGCCTGAAGCTCACATATAGCACAGTTTTATCAAGACAGACAACCTTGAATGATTCTGTTTCCGTTATACAGGAACGTGATTCTAGCTTTCTTTCTATAAGATTGCTAAGCAACAAATTTCATTTGAATTCAAAGTAGATTGACAATTGGCGCAAGTACATTCCGCATTATCGTTACTTTGCCGTGACTCTGGGAAATGCCCAACCAAACTTTCACTAGAATGAATTGACATTGTGGGCTCAAACAAATAAGCAGTGGCGGCGCTAGGGGTGGCGGGGGGCGGTCCGCCCCGGGCACCGAGATTCAAGGGGCACGGTCAGAGGCTCGCTCGGGGAAATCTAAATCTTGAAAAATGTTGATATGATTTTCGAATCAAATATTTCATTTAAAATTCAATCTGAGAACTCAGATTTGCATTTACCTACATCTACATTTATCATTTAACGCTGTTTAATTCTGTCTATTTGCCCAAGTGGATAGAGAGTGGATGTGTGCAATTGATGGATCTAAACCCGCGCGAGCATCGACAGGGAGATGAGAGCATCATGAGAAGATTCGAAAACGGATACTGTTACCCTATTCGTCTTCGAAAATTTACCGACATTACAAAAAACAACACTACACCAGAATCATCAGAAGTCGTCTTGTTCATCGAAAAACTCTGACGAACATCAAATCGTTTTAACAATATAACTTTTTCCTTCTGTTTGAAGCGGTAAATCCAGTGAAAAAAACAGATTATAGAGCCATACAAACACCCTAGCGAGCGGCTGGAAGGAAGCGCAAGAGGCAGGGAGAAGAAGAAATACGAAAAATGGCAGGATCCATGTTGAAATTCGTAAAGACCACTGCATCTCCAGGTCCTGTCCAGTCACAGTCGTCCCCTCCGGGTCCTGTCGAGTCACAGCCGTCCGCTCCGGGTCCTGTCGAGTCACAGCCGTCCGCTCCGGGTCCTCTCCATTCACAGCCGTCTGCTCCGGGTCCTCTCCATTCACAGCCGTCTGCTCCGGGTCCTGTCGAATCACAGCCGTCCGCTCCGGGTCCTGTTGAGTCACAGCCGTCCGCTCCAGGTCCTGTCGAGTCACAGCCGTCCGCTCCGAGTCCTGTCGAGTCACAGCCGTCCGCTCCAGGTCCTGTCGAGTCACAGCCGTCTGCTCCGAGTCCTGTTGAGTCACAGCCGTCTGCTCCGAGTCCTGTCGAGTCAAAGCCGTCCAGTGAGGCTATACCGACACCGAACAGTGTTGATCATTTCATCCTGAAGCATGATCTAGGTTTGCTGCCGTCGTCACTTGTAACTGATGTTGTACGTTGTGAGGTGGCGCGTCTTGAAACGGAATATTTCCAGAACAAGTGTGGTCCGTTTGAGAAGAAAGATCGCCGCGGGCTTGAGACAAAGGGATCAACACGGTCACTGACTTCAGATTGGTTTTCGATCTCACTGCCGAATGGTGAAGTTGTTCAGCGGACATGGATGTGCTACTCTCCGTTGAAGAAAGCACTGCTTTGTCTTCCATGCGTACTTTTTTCAGAACGTTCAAATATTGCCAGCAGCTTTGCTACGACGGGATTTGATCAATGGTAGAAACTAAACCCACGGGTGAAAGAACACGAGTCGTCGACCAAGCATCTCACAAATTCCATAAAACACAGAGATCTTGTAAAACGCTTGACATCCGATAAAGCTATTGATCGCTTAAACCAGGAACAGCTTCTGAAAGCCGAAAAGAAATGGCGAAGTATTCTCCAGAGACTATTCGACATGATTATCTTCTTGGCGCAACAGAATCTCCCACTCAGAGGCCATCGGGAAAGTCTTCATGATGATGAAACCAACCCAGGAAATTTCTTATCATTGGTCAAACTGATTTCTAACTACGATTCCGTACTAAAAGAGCACGTCATGAATGTCATGAACAAGGTGTCCAAAGTGTCGTACTTCTCTCATGAAATTCAGAACGAAATTGTTGGCATTCTTGCCCAACATATCCGAAATGCTATTCACCAGGATGTAATGGAGTGCAAATATTTCTCAATCTTGTTCGACTCAACGCCTGATATAAGTCACAAAGACCAGATGAGCCAAGTACTAAGGTACGTGAAAATTGTTGACAGAGAGATCAAAGTAGTTGAATCGTTTGTCGGTTTCATCGTAGAGGAAGGTAGGACGGCAGAAGATGTTTCGGAACTTATCTACGATGCCATGGAAAAACAGGGTATAGACATGCATTGCTGTGTTGGCCAGGGTTATGATAATGCTGCTGTTATGAGCGGTTACCGTAATGGAGTTCAACAACGAATTAAAACTAGATTTCCCAAAGCTGAATTCATACCTTGCTCGAACCACTGTTTGAACTTGGTTGGAGTTCATGCTGCTCAGGTAACTCCCAAATCAGTAACCTTCTTTGCAACAATTCAGAAAGTATATGCATTCTTTGCCAATTCCACAAAACGATGGAAGAAATGAAGCAAGTTTTGCCTCGGGTTGTGAAGCGTGTTGTGGATACCCGCTGGAGTTCTTACCACGAAGCAATTGACGTCTTTAAGACCAACTATTCTGATATTTGTGACTGTCTGGAGGATCTATCTTCAGCCGATGGTGACGCCGGTATATTGTTTAATTCTATGTCAACTTTTCCTTTCGTCTGTTATATGAATTTGTGGTCTCCAATTTTGACGGAAATCAATGTAGTCCAGCTTTACCTCCAACGCAGCACTCTCACTCTTGATGAAGCAGTAGCGATGTTGTCAAGCTTAATTTAATATCTCAGCGACAAACGCGATTTCCTCATCACCAATGCAATTTCGAACGCAGAGAGTGTTGCAGAGGATAATGATATATATATATTCCAACGAAGAAGAGAAGACGCAAGCAACAGTTTGACGACACTGCCGATGAAGAAATGTCATTCAAAGATGAAATGAGAAGAGAACTTTTCCAATGTCTTGATAGAGTGAAATCCGAATTTGACACAAGATTTGAAAGACATCGTACACTGGCAAAGCGTTTTTCTATTTTAAGAAGGTCACAAGTCCTGAAAGGCACTGATTTCGATTTGGATCAACTGCGCATTTATGAGAAGGAAGTGGATCTTGATGGCATTAAGCCGGAACTGGTTCGTTTAAAGTATCTGCTTCATTCTTGTTCAGAAGACGATTTTAACGATCAGAGCAACGATGCGTCACACAACCTCCTCTCTTTCATCGTAAAACATCAGTTTCAGGAATCGGTACCTAATCTGTTTGTCCTTTTGCGAATTTGTTTAACAGTCTGCGTTAGCAACGCAACATGTGAACGATCCTTTTCTAAATTGAAAATTATAAAATCACACTTACGATCGACCATGACTCAAGCAAGACTAAATAATTTGTCTCTTATTTCTATTGAACGTCTTCGTTTGAATAATTGTGATATTGATGAATGCATTGATGTTTTTGCTAAATGCAAGGCGCGCAGAGTTCAGATTTAGCCTTATCTTACTGTGCGTTGGTCTATGTAATGATTATACCGTTTTCTCTCGAATATATTCTCTGGTAATATTCTGATTTTGCTTTTGATGTTATTACATGTAGTACTTTACCAGTTTCATAATTAGGCTAATGTCACAGCGAGTGATTAAGAGGTTGTTCATTTTACACTTTAATGATCTAAATCTCAAAATATGAATGTTTATGAATTAATTTATAAGCTTAAATATAGTAGGTACACGTTCCCCTAAGAAGGAAAGAATCGGTGTATAAATCTTCATAATTTTATTAGAATTGGCTGGGAATGGGGTTCATTGGGGAGGGGGGCACTGATAAATGACCCGCCCCGGGCACGAAACGTCCTCGCGCCGCCACTGCAAATAAGGCTGAGTAACATTGGAAATATCTGATTCTCCGTTTAAACTTGCCATGCATGTACTTTCACAATCAAGATCTCGAATGCGGGGTGATTCAGTCAAGGCTACTGCTTGCTGCTGGCTGGCGATTGCGTGGTTCACAGATCAACAGCGTAGGGTGCTTTGTGACGTCGAACTTCTTGCTTGGATTTGATTGGTCGATGAAGCAACTCCCTAACCAGTAGGTTCTCTGCGATATTTCAATCTTCTCACAACGAGTCAGAACTTCGCGATTTCGATATGAAGACTTTCTAATTGTGCTGATTAGTATAAAGTTAACATTTGAAACTGCCATATTTCTCCTTTAACACACTCATGCAGAATTCTCCTGATAATTTAGAAGTTACATTTCAAATATTTTAGTTTTCACGAGAATGTTTGGAAAATGCTTCAATTGTGGAATTGTAATCTTAAAAAGTCATTTTGTAGTTAACGAGGCCAGGAAATTATGCGAGTTTGAATGAAATTTATTGCTATAAGTGAATGTTTTTGATATGTGACTAAGAACCTTCTTAATCGTGAATTTTTGGTAGAGTAGCAATTTTTTAGTAACAATTTGGTAGAGCACGTAACCGCAAGCAAACGACTTGGATATTCGGGAATAAGACGGGATGATTCTTCGTCATTGAATTTAAACTTGATAGAAGCTCGTCATCGCATCTATGCAATTGAGCCCCCACATGAAATAACAGCACAAAATAATGGATAATGCGGATGTATGGCCATATCCTTCCACACATTTATCTCTGAGTACCAATGTCATTTCTTGGCATGGATTTTGAATAGGGTGATAAATATTGTTTGGAAGTATAAACAAGATACTGCTTGTCATACAAATACAGGTGAGATCAGTAATAAAATGTCGTATGAAAGATGTGACAGCTGATTTACATAATTCTTTTTCAGTAGGGTACGTAGCACTAAAATTACATATCAAAACAAAATGCCGCCGTGACCTGGCTTCAATGATTCTTGGATCGGGAATGTCACGCCGAATATTTGAGAAGAAGTAGAAGATGCTGTCCTCCATGTTTCTCCACACAACAATCTATGACATCAAATCCTCCTAAACTTTCATTTGTTCAGGATATTCTCGGTCCCAATGTCATTACTTAAACTCGTGATCTTCATAATAGACTGCTCTGAAATATGAATTGCTGTGTTGAGTGGAGCACGCAACAAATTCTATACAGTTCTCCTTTTGGTAGAAGGATTTCTGTAGGAAAAAAGGACTTTGAGACTGTTTCAATGAATTGAAGTTGAATAATACATCTTACAATGATTGTAATAGGACTGTCAGGTGTGCAAGACAGATATTTGAGATGGTAGATGGCACAACATTTTGCAATGGACAACTTTTTCGTTTGTCAACTTAAATCGGCTCTGAATTGAAGCCATTCAATATTTTTCAACTGCAATATTCTTACCATCGCATACTGCATTTTGTCGTTGAAAATGCATGCAGAAAACGTAACTAAAAGATGGACATTGTACTGTTAGCAAAATTGCATACAATGCCCACAATCAATGCCACACTTGTGCTGCTGAGAGTTCATACAAATGATCATTGAGTACAGAAAACCATTGAAAAGCTCATGGCAATCTGCTTGTGCAATTCTATTCAAAAATTTCATTTTGGAGCGCACTTAATTTATGCATTTTCAGCTTTGAATCCAGTTTTCTGTTTCATTATGATGAATGAAGTTATAAATACATTTGTCCAATAAAGTATAAAATATTTCCTGTCGAAAATTACGAAATAGAGTATTCTTCCATTAAATTAAGTTTTTATACTCCCTGATGATGATGCTGACCGATGTTCAATGAAATAAATATCGGAGATTAACACAATTTGTATAATTTGTAAATGTTTTATATTTTCTATCGAAATAAACACTTAACCTATTCCCAGATTTTCTAATTCTTTTGTAATGCACGGTCAAGGCATTTTTTACATGATTACATTAAGTGATTGTGTCTCACTGGGGAAAGGAGCGATGTGCATTTTCGCTTAATTGCAGTGATTCAAATTCTTCAACAGCTCTGGGGCTGTGACGCCTTTCTCTAATGAGACGTGACACATCATCGCTATGATTGAATGTGATCATCATCCTTATGCAACTCTCTTTCATGTTTCCTTATAAAAGTCTTGCTACCGTCTGCTTGTATTGTGAGACTTCAGTAAAGCAATTAGTATTCAATTCAAATGATTGAATCAATTTTTACTACAAATACATTTTAGAGTGAAAACAGGCCAGGATTGGGCAGGGTCGTCGATTTTACAGTTTTCCACGACGGCGTGTCAACGCGTTTTAATTTGATGCTCAACCAAGCACACGTTATGTTCTCCCTATGAGACAATTCCACGATAAGCTACGTGAACATTTCAAATTGTTTGAATCTCAACATGAACATAGGCATGATGTCCTGAAAAACTTGGAACAGGTTTTAATTAATCAATGGTGTCTCACTGTTGATCAATTTCACTGTTTATATTTAGATAAAATGACGCGGCTCTCATAGAACTGCTCCTTAGGACCCTTTTCATGAAAGTGAGATGAATATATCATCTCATCATGAAATTGAGATCTCTATATTTTTGCAGAAAGAAGCCGCATGTCAATTGCTGGTCTACACTGCAATCTGTCACCTCCTAAAATCGAGGAAAAGTGCATCCTAAAACGCCACTGACACGAATTTTGGGATGCTACACTGCTGACCTACCAATAATAACCCAAAGACGCACTAACTAGTGCGCCAGCCTCATGAGGCGCTTTGCTATAGGATTTTTCGTAGTTGCGAATAGTGTTTTAGGAGGTGATTCAGCTCGCTTTAGGAGGTGCTGGTTTACATCGTAGAGAAGAAATTTCAGCCGTTCAAGCTTGAATATCTTCAAAATTTTCAAAACTGAAGTTTTTGAGGAGAGCCGATAAAGATCAGGAGAGCACTAATCAATTGTATTATTAGTTTAATGCCCGATCGATCAATTTTCACATTCCTTGGAACATGATATTCGGTTACAAGAAGGTCGATACACAATAGATTTCATTTTTTCAGTTAACCTTAGAACGTACAAAAATAAAATATACATCTGTGTACAACGAGGTCAATTGACCTCATAATGGTTAACAAAGCATCTTTATCGTAATTGGCTTATGGTTTGGTAGAATAACTAGATTTTTATGAAGGACATTGAAGTTGATTATAGTTATTGATATCAAATAGACCTAACATAGATATGAAACCAATAAAATCTGTAAGATACCATGAATTCATAATGTATCGGTCTAAATAAGTTTAATGCAAGTTGTATAATAAGCTGTGTATCTCAACGCTGATTTCACTCGTTTATCAATTAGTCTGATGATAATAGTTTAGCCTGATTGGTAAAGTTTTCTTATGTTTTTTAGTAGCTGAATTATTCATGTTGTCACAATTCACTTTACATAATTCAAATAAACGTTCCGTATTTTGAGTATTAGGCGTATAATATAAGCACACTATATCATTATAAATAATACCATTACTACAAATGTACTATCATGACAATTTTTATACTTCAGATAAAAAATAATCACGACAGTCGATATATTCCTGCATCCATTGCTTTGTAAAGTAATATTTTGTGTTATATTTAGTAATACATTTTTGAACATAATGGTTTACGTACAAGAAAAATCACTGTTTTCCAAAATATTTTTTCTTCAAAATGAACGTCGTTTTCATCACAAAAACTAGTCATTATTTTGTATGGAGCAGGTGATGTACATCCTCAAATCAGCAGTATGAGTACCACAAAACCACTTGGTGCACTTCGAGCATTTCAATTTCGTCTTATTGCGCTTAGAAGTATCACAAGATTGACAATTGCTTCTTTTGTTCGCGATGTCTGAAGCAGGATGACGCATTATTCCTGACATTTGCAATGCCCTTTCGGTTGTGGGATGAAGGATAGTCCCGCTAGCTCTTTGGCGTTGAAAATCAGAAATCAATGCCATTGAAAGATCATGGATGAAAGAAAATCTGGATAACGCTGGTTGGTTTGAAATATCCTCCCAAAGAATGTAAGCATTCAGAGCCGAAATATCAAGCACATTGCAAAATACACCAAGGGGCCATCGGCGTGTACCAATCCTTGCTGTATAGTGACGCAGCATCTGATCTATTGCATCCACTCCTGCTTTCAATTCATTGTACTCAAGAATAGTCAGTGGTTTTCGACATGAAGAATCATCTACAGTATCCGTCTGCTTTCCCGAAGAAAGTAATATCACATTTTTGTTTCGTCGTGGGACATATGATACAAGCACGGCGTCATTATTGAACGCAAACTTCGACGAGTACTTCTGACGACCTCGCACACTAGTTATTTTAGGAGGCAGTTCCCGCTTGTTTTTTCGCATCGTACCAAGCAAACTCACATTGTCTTCTTTCAGCCTTCTGGCGAGTGACAAAGAAGTAAAAAAATTGTCGGTGACAATATTACATCCACTTCCAGTGTAAGGTTTCACAAGTCGCAGAACCACATCTTCCCCTACACGGAGTCGTTCTCTCTCTTTTCCAAGGTAAGGCTCGATCTGAAGAACATACATGTGGGTAGAATCAGTTGCTATCCAAAATTTGATCCCAAATTTTCCGGGTTTATTAGGGATATATTGGATGAAGCTGCATCGATTTCGCATAGCAAGAAGTTGTTCATCAACTGTAATCGCCTCCGTCGGATAGTACAGTTTCGCGATGTTAGATTGAAACAGTGTAAATAATTCACGTATGGGTGCCACTTTGTTTGTTCGAAAACGAGCATTCCGTGTACTCTTATCGTCATCTCAAGAATCGAAGTATAAACGATGGAAGCCCATAGTCGCTGCAAATACATGACGATCGTGAGTATTGTTCCAAAGAATTTGGGTCGGTTCCTTCCAGTAGTTATAGGTGTGAGATCCGGCGCATCGCTTCGCTCAGCACCGGATCCCACACCTAGGTAGATACAAAAATGAAAAATGAAAAAATTAGGGTCCTCTTGAAATTTAGCAAATCAAAATACAAAAAATAGGGACCTCCTGAAATTTATAAAGTAAATACAAAATTAGGGTCCTCTTGAAATTTAGCAAATCAAAATGCAAAAATAGGGTCCTCCTTAAACTTATAAAAAATGAAATGGGGAAAAATACAAAATAGGGTCCTCCTGAATTTATAAAAAACAGCTAAAATTAGACCCCCTTGATAACTTATAAAAAATTGTTAAAATTAAGGA